>JBBMOE010000044.1:2567205-2611778 GCA_037975065.1 Chaetodon trifasciatus
ACAGCCTCATCTTCTTCCTCCGTCCCCCCACACTTCTCCACGCCTCCATGGAATTACTTCTATCTGGCCTACTTTCCGCCCTCGCTCTATATCAAGTTGTGCACCATCTATATGTTGCTTTTCTGCAACACCTCCAAATGTTCTTCTTCCTAATCCTTTGTTTATGTCACCTCAGCCCTGATGTTATTCTGCCTTCATTTACTTCTCAATTCCTTGTCGTTCTGTGCACCTAATTCTGCCATCTCTAGGCTTTTTATCAACACATTGGTGGCTTCAGGGTGAAATTGTGTCCCTATATGTTGCCTGTCTGTGCTCATTTGTGAGTCTTGGCGTTTACTTACCCTTGGCTTACCAATGACTTCAAAAAGCCCTGCATTAAAGAAGAATCAGACTTGTTCTACTGCCCAAGTATTCCTTCTTCTTTTTCCTTTCTCCAAAGCAATGTCCAAAAGCTTAAATGAAGGCATGATAGCTGAAGTGAACCAGATTAATTACATTCCCAAAAAGATGGAATTATTTTCAACATTCTGTAGCAATCTCATAGTCAAGTCAGTTTGCTCCCCTTTTCTTGTGCATAGTGTATTTTAAATGTAGAAAGGAGAATTTTTATATTACTGTGTTTCTTTAAAACACACCGTGGCCCTAAATTTTGTACCCCTTAAAATAAATGTATTGCAAGCATAGGGCCCTCCATCTGTCATTTTCAAACTAATGTATCTTCCAGTATTATGCTGTATAATAACTGATATGCAAGGCATGCTATAAGGTCAATACTGTATGTGGGATATTTTGTATAGCTTCTACATGTATCACAGATTACGGTTGTGTGTTAACACAAGCAGTAAAGATAACAGTGAACCTGCCAGTGTCAGCAGTCCATAGTAATAAATATCAAACTGATGTTACTGCTGCCTTCAGGGCTGTGGCTGAATGAAGCTGCACCTCTGAAAAGTTTTAAATATAACAGATTTAAGGCTGATTTTAAATTCCTAAATGCAGATGATTGTAGAATAGTACATTCAAATACATTTTTAAGATGAACAAACAATAGTTCTGATAGAGCGTGCACCGATAGGCAGAGTGTGTGCATGTTGAAATGCATGTCAGATATTCAGTCCTGGCCCTGTTTATTGGGGTTTGTCCTCAGTGCCAAGACCAATCCTCATGAAAAATGTCATTTTTGTCACGAGCCAAATGATTTGTAATTTCAGCAAATGCCTTTATTTCACGGTTATTTAGGCCCAGCATCCCATTCGGTCCCAAATAGGGGTAAGGGGCTGCAGTGGTTCAAATGACCGGAATAGTCTCATTAACGGTGCAGTAGGACAAAAACACCCTGCAACACTGTCACTGAAGCAATATTAATGCAATTACAATTATCACCCCCAGAAAATGCCACAATAACCAAAGCAGTGTGTTAAGCCCTCCGCTCAAAGTCCAGCCTTCTCAGCTGAAAGTTTGCAGTGAGTGCTAGCTTCAGTTTTATAGCAAGTCTCCAAAGTCAAAGAAGACAAGGAGGAAAAAGACTTTGAGATTGAAAGTGGAACGATGTTACACATGACGCTGCCACCACAAGGTGTCGAAGTCAGAGGGCACTTGACTTACAGGTCACTCTGTAGTGTGTCATCTGTACATCAGGACACACTGCATGCATTCATTCCTTCCTTGAAACACACAGGCGTGCAGTTCTCCACATGCAAACACACATGCTTGAGTCACTCTTGTGGCTTCGAGCCCTAGCGTCACGCACAGTACAGCGAAGGCCAGATCACTGCAGCGACATGCTATCAGTGACACACTATCAGTGGCACTTGGCCACAGTCACACATATGACTCGTGTTTCAGTGAAATGATCAGCTTGTTTAAGTGTCTCAGTGGCACATCTGTTGGTCATCTGCCAGTTATTGTCGCAAAGAACGTAAAGATTTTGCCTCGTGGCCCAGCTCCCAAAGCACTTAAATGAAAAAAACTTGAGTAGTTAGCACTATTGCAGCAGTATGTCTACGTAACTTTTAGCATCCTTTCCCATCCGATGCATTTTCTGCCTCATCTCAGGTGGCTTGTATCGACCGTACGATTGTCCCAGCTGGTTGTGCTAACCTATATTTTACCCATGGTTGTGACTCAGTAATAGGTGTCTCATTCAATCTCATTTCCAAGCAGTGGATACCAAGAGTGTGGGTTGTCAGGGTGGAGGCTGGTTAAGTCTTTTGCAACACACACACACACACACTGTGTTTGTGACTTTTTTTTCAGTTGTTACGGCTTCTTTTATTTCCATTAGGCTGGATTAAAGCGGCTTATTGAAAGGCCATAGTGACGATCACACCAAACTGAAACTGTCCTTAAAATGCCTCTTATATACCATTGCTTTTACTAACTAACTAAAATATTGCTCATTTGGAGGAACCTCAACATTATTTTTCATAAGATTTTAAAGGCCTGCTCAACATTGGAAACCCTGCAGTTGCTCCATGTACATGCATGTCACTGTATATACTCTATATCATAACTGTTAAATGAAAACTGTTCATGGGAAACACTCGACATTACGTTGTACAAAGCCTACAACTTAATTAAGAAGATTACATTATAGATTTCAGTTGTACAAAATGTGTTTCACTCTACAGACAGGAGCTGTATTCATGAACCAATTAATTTAGGAACATTCTGGCAACTAATTCTGGAGATTACCATTCGTCGCCACACCTATCCTCCAAAAAGAGCTGTGTGCTCCACGGAGAGAGGCACACACAAGTGTACTGTGTTCTTATTCTTCAGTTTGCAAACACACCCCATGCACTAAGCTCTTGTGGCTGTGGCAACGGGGCAGTGTTAGGTGTGTTTGGGTCCTGTTCCGCCAACATGGTTCCAGGTGGAGCATGTGTGCTCTGTAATCTCTCGCCTATTGTGTTCATGTCAAAATTAAGCGCTGGCACGGGGTACAAGTATGTGGTGACACAGAGTTACCTGGTTAATCATCTACCATTCCTGTCTTAGATCAGCCCAAGTTGCAGCATGAGTTGAGAGATTGTTGGAAAGGAGAGTTCAAGAAAGAGAAGGACGGACATGGGCAGATATTTCAGAAGAGGGCGTTAGGTCCTTTTGGATATGCGTGCCAGTTGGGTTGTGGTGACTTGTGCTTGCGCTTGCAATGCTCTGTATTTTGAGGTGAGGGAGTGGGATCATCATGGCCCCTGGAGTATGCCACATCTCTGCTCACCCCCTCCCCACAAGCAGCAGCAGCACCACATCATTAGGAACAATATCCTCAACTCTCTTTCTCAATCAGAACATTTCATGTCATGCAATGAGACATTTTGGCAGCTGCCACCTTGACCCTGTGCTTCTCACCCGCAGGGTGTGATGGCGCAAGTCTCCGTCAACCTATGAAAAGGCTGACACAAACACACAGCGCAGTATGTCAGACATGAATTCACTATATCCTGTTGGTCTCAAAGTAGCTTTTAACACTTTATAGTGGTCAAGGCTCTTTGTTTCTGCTCTGTTTTAGGCTCTTGACTTTGAACATAGAAGGTACATTTTTGTGCTGCTATTCTCTACACTTGTTATAGGTGGACATTGGAAGAAATAGAAGTGCTGGAGAGTCATAGCAATTTTCAGCAAAATGAATGAAATATAACTTGAAGAAGAAAGAGAAGAAAGAGCCCCTTATATTTAAACTATGTAGATGCATTTGCTTACTCTTTACCCAGCCATTTTCTTTCATCTTGAATTCCTGAATTCTTTGTTAAAAAAAAAAAAAGTATGAAAGGGCATAATATTAAGCTTTGTCAGGCAGAATCACTCGCCATGTCTGTTTTGTTTTTTTTATTTTATCTGCTCCTTCACTGTCTGTATAAGCTTCTCCACATCCAGCTATTTTACCAACCGTAACAACAGACATAAAAAAGGATTTCAGTAATACCCATTTAAATACTAAGTCCTGAACCTATTCAAGCTACATTGATAAAAACCAGGAAGACACTCGAACAGGACAGAAGACATGAAATGTGATACTGAGATCAGTGTAAACTCTTGACTCTTACCAGTTTTTAGCAGAGGACCACTCAAACACAAAACAGTGATTAACACCAGAATACTGCAACGGACAGTACATTGAGCATAAATGCTCGTAGCGCATACACCTGCTCAAGCAAAAACAAAGCTTTAAAGCCTCTTGGGGTCACAGTTCCATACTTCGCTTTAAAAGCATCCTGAGTATGTAATTCAGGACCGTTAGCGCCTTTTCATTTTGAAAGAGCAATGGCCAGCAGGGAAACGCCAACACTTCAACAAGTCAACAACCAATGGTGTAACATCATCAATCACTCGTTCTGCAGGTCAGTGACGGATGTTCATGTTTATAGGGCTGACAAAAAAATGAAAAAACTGCAGTTGTAACACATTGCCAGCAAGTGGCGAACGTGTCAAAACTGCAGAAGCTCTTACTTTCTTTGCCAGTAGATGGCGCATATTCTAGCAGTTCTAAACTGTGCTGTTGTTTTTTTGTGGAGTTTGATTGATACTGCGGATGTGACATTGACAAGCGGAGGATATTGGCTGGGCAGTATCTTTGGTATTTTGTTGCTATGTGTCCTTTTCCTTTAGTACTATGCTGTCTTTTGCCAATCCTAATCATCCTAGCTGAAATAAGTAACTTCGTTGTTCGACTGCATCTTCTTTCATTGGAGAAGTTAATCAAACCAATTATTTCATTCGCACTGTGAATTCACACCCAAAGATATCCACCAAAGCTCGGTACCTTGTTAGACGAGGCCGCACCCTTAAGTGTCTGATGGTGTTTTCACACCGGTAGTTCAGTTCGTTTGGTCTTGACCAAGAGAATAAATGACACAGTGTTGCCTTTTAGGTGTGGTCAGGTACATGTTCATACCAACAAATGAAAGAGCTGGAAACTTCTAAGCTGTGCAGACTGACAGGAAAATCATCATTTTCAAAGTTTTGCCATCTCTGTCTGATTGTTTGGTTCACATCAGGGTTCAACTGACAACTGACAGGAAAATGCACCAGGGCTTAAAGCACCCCAAGGTAGCCTTGATCACCAAGTGAAGACACATAGTTCCTACCTGAATTGCAGCCGCTGCCTTGTACTTATTGTAGATTTCAGAATGCGAAGCAGCACTGTGTCCAGCATATGTGCAGGGGCACTCAAAGCTGCTCGCCTAGAAGCTGGACATGTCCTTGCACAACAACCCTGCTGTCAGTCAAGCCGCCCCATTAAGTTGGGCATGACATTTAAAGTTGGGCGAAGAAAGCGGACAAAGTGCCCTTACCTCCTCCGTACTAGCCCTGCAGTAGAGCCCCTGTGTAGAGTTTGCGGATGAGTGTGTTTGTGTGTGTTGTGACTTTGGCCAGACTTAGTCTGGCATAAGGACAGCTGTCACATCTCCAACCTGTCACATGCGACACAGAGGAGATGCCAGAGGCCGGGGCATCAGGAGACACAAGGACGGACACAAGGAAAAGTGTCTGTGCATTTGTGTGTGTTCATGAACCCATGTGTCTAAAAGAGTAAGGAGGATGGAAGACGCGGGGTGGTGGCCACGTGAAAGGGTTTGACTCGGAGGCACCCTCTAACCTTGATGTCCACGCACACACACGCTTGCACTCTCTTCACCCGCTTTCTTAAATCCAATCCTTGAGCAGTTGAGTCACATCCCCCAGGGGCATGTAGTAAATACTGCTTCAGCGTCCAACCAACACCCCTGCAGGACGCCCTCCTTGTCTTGCAGTCCTCTGACCCAGGCCATTTCAGTGCTCATTACTTACCAATGAAGAAGGCTCTTCATTAAGGTCCTGCCCGTGGCCTGTGGAGCAAAGGCTTTTTTAATGTTCCTTCACTAACAACTCTTTACATAAGCAAGCGGCAGTTGCCCTCAAGTGTTGGTCAAAAGGGCTAAAGATGTGTGTATGTGTGAACAGAAACATTAATGACCATTTGAGGCTTTTATTTCATTACGGAGGGAAGAGCTTTTCTCTTTCGATTTAAGTAATGGTTTCAAGGCATTAAGGTTAAAAGGTCAACTCTTGTTCTCATTAAGCTATCTTTTCACAACTTCCTGAATAGATTTGCAAAGTTATAGGAGAAGAAAATCATGAGTTTTCAAATGCCTCAAAATGAACCGACACCAAAAGGACGCCCCCTCAGCACGCTGCGTATTCCATAACCAAAAGCAGCCGTCAAGTAAATCAGTACTGCCCCTCTACACTTAAATTTAAACATCCCAAACATGAAAACTTCTTTCTCCAGAAAATGGCATCATGTGTTTGAGCAGTGCATGAGTTACTGTAATGTAACTGCAGTTGAATGTTTTCTCTGTCTCACCCACAGTTTAGTTAGCGTTGACATTCTTTCCTTCAAGATTAAACTTCCAGAATTAGAATTCGGTTGGTCACTCTGTCCCTTGGCCCAGACAGAAATATGTCAACATGGCTTGACATTCATGGTCCATTATGGAAGAATCCTTGGTGATTTCTCTCTATCACCACCATTAGGTTGACATTTGTGGCTTTGGATGAAATGTGTAAACTACTGGATGGAGTGCCATGAAATGTGGTTCACACATTCATGCACCCTCAGGATGAATCCAAAGAACTTTGGTGACTTTTCCACATGCACATTTATCAGGTCAAAATTTGAACATTTTCCTTTATGATGAAATACATGTTAAAACTTCTCATCATTCCCATCAGCCTTAGCTGTACGGCACTGTGTTAATAACTGACAAATGTTAGCATGCTCACAATAAATGAAGATGATGAACATGGTAAACTTTATAGTCAGCACCAGCCTGTAGAAGCCTGACTGATCTTCATACTATCACCTGTTACCAATGAACCTGTTTACCTGTGAAATGTTTCAAACAGGTGTTTTTGGAGCATTCCACATCTTTCCCAGTCTTTAGTTGCTCCTCTCCCAACTTGTCTGAAATGTGTTGCTGCATCAGATTCAGAATAAGCAGATATTTACAGAAATCACTGAAAAATGATGAGATAAAACTTTCGATATAGAGAGTATATGTCAAGACAGATTAGCATGTTATTAACATACTGTTTTATTTCTGCTTTACTTGGCATCCCAACCTTTTTGGAATGAGAGTTGGATAGTTTCACGTAGTTTAGTCTTAACTAAACATGACCAAAAAAAACATTTTTATCTACATAGCTTCAGCTTCCTTGCACAGCACATTAATTTAGAATGGCAATAGCTAAAAGTTAAAGGGTCTGCCTTTAGTTTTTGTTTGTTTGTTTCACTGATGCAGTATGACTTGTGACAGCTCCTCGCTGTCTTCTGGGACGAATAGAGTCTGAATCATTCCACAAAAAGGCTCTCCCTTCAACAGTGCCCTTGGTCTGACCGAATCGAGGGATGGTCCGCTGCAGCGCGCACAGAGCTGCCCCATGTTCTTTGTTTGGCCCTCTCACCTTCCTGTTGGATCTCATCTGTCTGTTTACTCTGTCCCAGTCCAAATGAAGCATCCATTAAATCACCTTTAAAGATGAGAACGGGACTTGACAGCTACAAACTGGAGCAAAACAATCTTTTCCCAAGCCCCATGCCCGCCCCGGCCCCACATCTCAATGCCTGTTCCTATCTGTCCCCTATCTTCAGCGGCAGAAGCCGCGAGCGCTGCTGTGAGACAGAGAGCAGCTCTTGTTTACTGATGCACACTATATTGATGTGAGCTGATTCCATCCGGCAACACTTTTGGATGCCACACACCCTGCTGTCTTTCACTGCCTCCCTTCGACTCCTTATGTCTTAACCCTCTAACATATCTGCCACAAGGCAGACTGTGTGATATAGTCAGCAGGGCTGCAGTCGTCGTGACTGTTTCTATCTGCGTGTGCTCGATATCAATATACTGTACTTTTAAGAACTGCTCATTAATGACCCTTAATCTTCACATCCCATGTTACATAAATAAGGTGAAACCCTTGAGAGCTGCTTCCTGTGCCCCTGACGGACGCTTGTCAGACACCTGGGGCTGCAGCGAACTCAAGTTTAGAGTGATTTTATTGTTTTTGATTAATTCATTATTTCTTTCTTTCATAATCATTAGATTACATGCAGAAAAATTAATTCCACTCCACTTGGAGAGAAAATGTTCAGTGAAGGAATTTCTTCTTCCTCCCACTCAGCCGTGTTTTTCTCAAGCCAATGGTCAGTTTGGTTTTGTGATCAGCAGACCAAAACATGTGTAATTAGTTAATAAGCCTGACCACGTTGGAGGCGGCCTTGCTGCAAACTGGTTGCGCTGTGCCTCTGTCTATCATGTATGGTGGTTAGATTTCCTCTCACCACAGAGGGCAGCGATTATAACAAATGGATGAGTTCAAGCCATCTGTAAAACATTTGATTAATGCCGCCGAGCCTCTGTCGGGAGAGAGAGCCCAGAATGGTACTTGATGTGGAATTGCACTAATGACAGTGCCTGAGAAGTAGCCATGCTCTAGGAAAAACATCACAGAATGAGAAATTAGAGCCTTGAAGAGACAGACGAGGTTTGTAGCGAGCAGCTCCGGGTGGCCTCTGCATCCATCTCACACATGATTTGATTGGTGCTCCCAGTCATCAGCTCAGCCTCATAGTGCAGCTGTTGAAGCTAATGTGGCATGAAACAAAACAGATGTTTCTTCTGGTGTCTTTCTTCCTCTCCTCTCCGTCTCCTTCAATATTTTGGGACTTGTGTGCTCGTTTTGCACACACAGAAGTGTCTGATCTGAAAAGTTTGGCAATGTAGATGACGTCTTTTAATGCATAAGTGACTACCTGAAAACTTGAAATTTTAAAAAAGGGCTTGTCAGATTGCGGAACAGCATCTGAATCATGCTCCCCTCACATCCATCATGGACATGGAGGGTCTGCGTGCAACAGTTTTAGTACCTTTCAAAAGTTGACAGTTCACGCAGTCACTAGCCAGATGTGAGAAGATGAAAAAGTAAGCAGCATTTAAACTTCTCTTGCGGTCCAAAAGTGTGCACCATTTGAACCATTATTGCGCCTCACCCTTCTCTGTGATGGCAGGCTTTTTTGCCCCCCAGTGTGGCTTTTTTGGAATATTGCATTTGTGTGGACATCCTACAAGCTAGTTGATTTCATGCAGACATCAGCCTTAACTCTACCCAGCCCTGCTGCTGCTGCTGCTGCTATGTGAATGAGTCACAGCATCCCAGTGGTGTTTCGCCTATGGATCGGACTTTCACAGACTTTGTCTTTCTCAGGATACAGCGCTGGACCCTGGAGAGGACGTGGCCCTTCTCTCAGTGAGCTTTGAGGATGCTGAAGCTACCCAAGTCTTCCCTAAACTCTACCTTTCCCCCAGCATTGAACAGTAAGCATACCGCACTTCTAAATATTTTCTGTCAGTGAATTCACCCCATGAAATGTCAGGACAGCAAATTTCATCTGGGGCCCAAAGAACCTCAGAGTTCAGCAATGATTCATGTTATAGATCCATGGTTTATTTTACCATTTCCAGCTAAATAACCTTTATTTTGTGATGATGCTGAAATAACTTGTATACTGTGCATAGCATTTCCATGAAGTGCCGCCAGAAGAAGTCATAGACTAGAGGCTTGCTTCTTTAGTATAAACGCTGTATGAACCTTCCAGGGTTAATTTGCGTAAACACAGACACATTCCTGCAGTATTAAGAGAGAATGAAAAGATCTAAAAGTTTATTCCAGGGATTCACTTGGAAATACAACATACCTTTAGAATCAGAGGGAGGGGAAGGGAAGGTCAGCCAAAGGTGATGCGGACCCACTCACTCCGCTCCTGATTTCGAGCATGCGAGATGTAGTTGACGGATTATCTTGAGCGTGTTGTGAATCTAGCGACATGTTATGTCATTGCGAATAATCCCACATCCCAGTGTCTGGACTCATCAGTCGGCTCCTCAAAAACACGGGAAGAACAAAAAATGAGATGGATGACACACAGCGTCTGAGCTAGGGATGACTGGATGTCTACAGACATCTGGGGTGTTAACAGTACAGAGACTGTGTGTGTGCATGTGTGTGTGTGTGTGCGTGCGTACACGGGATGTGTGGAATGTTTTCTGTGAGTCTGTGGGCACTGTGTGAGTGGGTACTTCAGCTGTGTGCGTATTCTCTTTGTTCAAATCCATTTTTTGTCTTGCCAGATTTATGTGTATGTGTGTGTGTTTGTGTGCATTTGTCGGTTTACATTTGGGTGTGTGTATGTGTGTGTGTGTCTGTGTGTGCGCAGATGGGTGTGTGTTTGGATGCATGCATGCTTGTGGGTTTTTATAACCCAAATGTGTGTGTCTGTTTTCATGTGTTTGTCTGCATGCACCAGTACTTGAATAGGCTTTGCTCTTAACACAAAGTCTTTGTAGGTGTGGATGTAGATAAGAGTGTGTGTTTGTGTGTGTGGGTGTGGGTGGGTGTGTGTGTGTGCATGTGTGCTTGTACACCTATCTTTGTGAGAACCAATTTGAGGGAGTGAGGACATTTTTGGAAAGTGAGGACATTTGGGGTGGGTCTCACGTTCTGACAGACCTTCAAAGGGCCGTGTGAGGGTCCAGACTTGGTTTTAAGGGTCAGGTTAGATTTAGGCTTAGGTCAGGGTTAGATTTAGGTCAGGGTTAGGGTCAATTTTGGGTTTAGGCTTTTAGTTGTGATCATTAAGGTCAGAGTAAGGGGGCTAGGAATACATTATGTCAGTGAGTGGCCTCACAAGGATAGAAGTTCAAACATGTACTGTTTGTATGTGTAGAGTTGTATTGCTGATGTTGTGGGGACATGAATCTGTTTACACAGTCACATTGTGGGCGACTCGCCTTCTTTTTGGGAACAAACCAAAGTCCACATAACGTAAATCATTACATTTTAGGGTGAGGACTTAGGTTAAGGTTAGATTTAGGATAAGTCTCCAGGAAACGAATGTAAGTATATGTAATGTCCTCTGAAGGAGTGGAAACACAGCTGTGTGTGTGTGTGTGTGTGTGTGTGTGTGTGTGTGTGCGTGTGCGTGTGCGTGTGCGTGTGCGTGTGCGTGTGCGTGTGTGTGTGTGTGTGTGTGTGTCTGTGTGAGAGCCAGGTATGGGCCCACTCTGACCTCAGGGCCCCACGGTCTGGGCTTTCGTGCTCGGAATAATCTCAGGCTGATGTTTATTTACAAGCACACGCCCCGTCGCACCAGGTTAAGAGACCTCTGCTCCCCAACACCACCACCACTCTTTCTCGCTCGCTCTCTCTTCCTCTCCCTCTCTCCCGTCCTCCTGTCTCAACATGTTCCTTTTTCATCCTCGTCTCCCATGCTTCTCTGTGGCTCCTTTTTTTCGTCCTTGTCTCCAGTTGTTTTTAATTTTTACAACAATCCAATCCCTCCGTCTTCTGTCCCCCGCCTTTATCATTCCGTCTTTGTACGTTATCTGTCTCTAATTGTGTGTGTGTGTGTGTGTGTGTGTGTGTGTGTGTGTGTGTATCCACTTATCTCTCACTCGCCAGCACAATCGCCAAAGCGGATAAATGCACAGACACAGACGCTCCGTCTCTCCAATATGTAAAAATGAATTGCGACAGGACCTTACACCACACAAAACAAAGGTCACCTACCTACTGCTTGTCCTACATAATGCTCGTGTTTTCCGTGCTGTGCATGTGTAAGAGCGTATCTAAGCAATAGTATGAGGCAGACTGCTCTATCTCCTCTACAGGACACAATCCTGCTGACCTTCATGTAGCACAACCTCCAAGATGTTTCATTTATCTTCTACTGTAGTGTTAAACACTGAATGTAAGAAGAGATCATTTAAGTTTTCATCTATTACTCTGTGGCTTACGTGTACGGAGCATCCTTGGTCATGTTTTAACAAGGAATGTGCTGTTTTGATAGACACCTTTCTGCACGGCTCGGTTGAGCCGGCTTTCACCGAGAGCGTTGTAATGATGTTGGAAGTGCAGAGTACCTCAGGGTTTAGATATGCATGTTCATTACATATGCCTGCCTGTTTTATGATGGAGCTGTGTGTGTGTGTGTGTGTGTGTGTGTGTTTGTTTGTGAGGGAGACTGACCTTACCACGGTTCCAGACCAGACTGAAGCTGTTGCATTGGTGTTAGAGGCTCTCCTCCTCTGCCAGTTGCATGAGGAGAAGAGACAGAAGGAGGCTAAAGGCAGCAGAGTGGAGAGCAGGAAGTGGGGAAGCTACGGCACAGGGGATGGAGAGGGGTGGTTGCTGGCGGAGCAGTGGGGTGTTAGATAAAGGAGGAGAGGCTATAAAACAAATCCTCCTCATCTAAACCCTCTAAGAAACATCTCAAAACGCAGAGGCTTAACAGTGGCACAGCGAGCCAAGCTCTCATTTACCACCCTCTTCTGCTGCTTAATGTTGCCGCTTTGTCTTGAGATATTTGCACATATGCATATCAAGGCTGTGTATGAATATGCTCCGCTACATGCTTTTGTGCACCTTTTTGTGAGCTGTGTGGGAGTGTGTTAATTCATGACCCAGGGCAAAAATGTATGTCTCCTGCACTGTTGTTTGAAGACAAACGATTGCATGTGTGTGTGAGTTCATGCATGAGTGCCTTTGTATTGTATTCATTGTGGATGCTACTTAATTTAGCATGCAGATGTGTGCGAGCCTTTCGCTGTACATGTGTTCATGCAGATCTGTTACCCTGTTAGTTTGCCTCCATGTCCTCACTGACCCTTGTTAGTCTTTGGTCTTGTGTAGCTGCCCATTGTCTCTGCATTGGCTCCAGTGAAGAGGAAGACTCATTTGTTGCAGCGCTCCTGCACATTTCTCTGTTTTTCTAGCAAGCGTTTGATAGACAGCGACATTCAGGAGCTTCTGCATTAACCCGAGCGAGCACAAATGTTCACAATATCATGTAATGCCAAAATAAAATTCACATCAAAACAGCTTTGGAAATTGTTTAAATCAGTTCTAATTTTATGAAATAGTGATTGTAGCAGCTGTGGACAGCGACAGAAATTGGCTCAGCTTTGGTTTTGGCACCGCTGGTTTTCAGTGTTGGTACAGGCTGTCATATCAAATACATCTATTCAGTGTCAAAATGTTCTTTATGTCTGCAATCTTTCTGTCATTCCAGCTTTTAATCAATCATCCTATCTTTTTTGGTTTCTTTTTTCTCTTCTCTATGCATCCATCCTCCATCTGTCCACACATCTATTCTTCCTTTTGTCTGTCCCTTATCCTCTATGCTGCTGCCGGGTCTATGTACACATTGAATACACTTTTCCCAGTTTTTAACCAGCTCTGCTTCCCTTCCTTTCTTGAAGTTGGAATCCTTAAGATTTCTGCACAGCCAAAATGCAGGCGGCCCATGCTTAATACTAGGTTTGGCCGATATGATAGTATATAAAACATGACATTAGAAATACCAATACCTTTTCCACCACAGGAGCTATCACTCAGTGTCTCTATATATTCGGGGAAGGCTATGTAGCCAGTCTGGGCTGGCTTGCAAGTTGACAGGATTTGAGCAACAGGACTGCTCTCCACATTCTCACGCGACGTGACAGCAAAAGTCGATGGTGGCAATGCACCTCAATGCATTGGTTTGTCAGCCTCAGCAGAAGAAAGGAGCTACAAAAAGACATGGAGGAGAGGAGTCAAATTGTAATTATGGAGCAGGATTTGTTTGGAACGTCCAAATAAAAGAAGGCAATAATCAAATGTGGTGAAGTACAGTATGGTTATTTTAAACCATTTCTTAAATCACTGCATCATGATATGTACCATTACCGTAATATGAAATTACATATACTGTGATAGAGGATTTTGGCCATATCACCCTCCCCTGCTTAATACTGTGGCTGAATGCATGTACACAGACTGAAGCTGCTGCTGCTCTGCTAAAATGCTGGTTTGCTGTGGCTCCTCTGTAGACATTGTGTTAAAAATCACCTAAAAATTTGAAAACGACTGCTAACCACTAATAAAAAAACGCCTTTTAAGTGAGGCAGCGGCAGTAGAATATTCCGTTTGCATTAACAGTATAACTCTGACATAGTGTAAAGAGTAAAAAATATAGAGTGAGGCTATCCACAGTAAGATAAAATGGTGGACAATCTGAGTCCAGAATGGTAACTGCAGACTCCGCCACTACCAATGACACCACTGTGAGAGATCATTACTGAATGTAAATGTGTTTATTGGCATTGCTGAAAAAATGCCAAAAGTAGTATCAAGAAATGGGATTTAATTCCCTGAAAATATTAAAACTTTAAACTGAACTTTAACCCTTTAACAGTTTTGGAAATTGTTTAATCAGTCTAATTTTCTGAAATATGAGTATAGAGCAGCAATGATCAATCAATTAGTTGTCAACTATTTCATTAATTGACATCTATTTTCATGATCGCTTAATCAGTGTGTCATTTTTTAAGAAAAAAAATCTAAATTGTCTGATTCCAGCATCTTAAATCTTTATTCCTCTGTGACAATAAACTAAATATCTTGTGCTTTGGGAAACACCGATTGGCATTTTGCACAATTTTCTGAAATCTTATAGCCAAAACAGCAAATGTATTAATCGAGACATAATGAGCAGATGAATCGAGAATGAAAATAATGTTTAGGTGCAGCCGTAGAGTGAGCGTGGCATCGGTTCAGCTTTGGCACTGCTGGATCTCACTGTTGGCACCGGCTGCTATATCAACCACATGTACTCACATCTCCATCTTTCCTTTCTGTCATTTTATCAACCATCTGATCATTTTGTTTGTTTGTCCATTCATCCTCCATCGCTGCCTCCCTCGCTCCCCTATCCTTCACTGCTATCTCGTCTATCTCACTTTTTCCAAATGGACTTTTTCCAGTTTTTAACTCGTGTCCTCGGTCGTATCTCTCCAAACACCCCCTCCCCTTCCCTCCTGTTTTTCACATGTCTGCCGCCTGTCTCTTTTCTCTCCATCTTTCTCCGTTTTTCTATCACTCTCTCTCCTCTGCTGATCCCTCTGGCTGATCCTCAAAGGGAACCGAGAGAGTGAGTGGGACTTAAAAGAGAGAGAAGAGCTGTGCTCTACCCAGCAAGGTCGTCCCTCGCTCGACTGCAACGCAGCGCGGAGGAAAAAAACAACACACGGGAGAGGAGAGCTTTTCCCTCTCTCTCCTTTTCTCTTTCCTCCACCTCTCTACTCTTCTCTTTCATCACTCCTGAGTTGTTTGATATCTCACTTTTACTCTCCTTCAGCAGGGGCTTGGATCTAAGAGCTCTGAACGCAAACTCGTAAGCCCCCTGAGCTACAGTGTTATACCTCTATTTCTATTCCCTCTTCCTCTCTCTTTCTTACTCTCTCTGTTACTTTTTCTTCCCCTGTCTTCAAACAGACGATCACTGTAATGTTTTCTGCCTTACAGAGCGGCAAGGGGAAAAAAAGATGTTGAAATACCCTGACAGACACCCACATTTTTACCAATAATGTACAGTGTACCTAGACTGTTGCATCGGCTCATCTCTTTGATGGGACTGTACAACCGTATTTGTTTCTTTTTCCGGAGAAATTATTGACTGTGAGAAGACAAATCACTGCAATTCTGCAGGCTTTCAGATTCACCTGCTTAAGAATCAGCGTTCATTTGTTATATAATGCTTTATGGGCCGTTTAGAGGAAAATATATTGTGAGCGGCGTGGTGTTGATTTTCCCTCCCTACACATTTAAACTAGCTGTTGAGACTTAAATAGATGTAGACATCCAGAGAATATAAAAATTCTTGCTTTGGAGGCATCTTTAGGTAGAATTTGTTGTCAAGCCAAATTATTTCTTTGCCAGTTGGTGTTGCAGTTGAGGTTGTGCTACGATCAGACCAAAAAATGTAGGATTCTCGTGTCCCCAGCAAAACAGAATAGTTACGAGGCAGAGCATTCGTAGGGTCATTAGTATCAAGAGAGTGGAGAGTGTGCTGCCTTGGAATTACATACCAAAGAGTCCTATTAAAGATGTGAATAGCTATCGGATTTTCAGAATGATCTTCAAAAGAAGATCATGCGTGTGGGTCCCTGTGGAATTTCTTCACATTTATTTCACTGGAGGCACACAGTAAAACCAGCTTCTCCTCAGCTAACATGGATAGTGTCCTTCTGTGGCTTCAGGTAGCTAACCGTGCTTCCATCAATGGATTTGTTTGCACATTTTGTGGTATCATATTAAAAAAGGTTCATGGAAATGGCAGCATTAGAAAAGCATGCACTCAGGCTTGTTTGAGGTGGTTTTTAACTTTTCAGAAAAAGGGAACACACTGAATGGCAGATGGAAACACCTTTTCAGATCAAGTTCTGACGTGGCCATCAGCTGTTTCTGCTGTCCAAACACTCCTGAAGACCTCACTCCATGTTTCTCTCGTAGATGGCCAAGGCAACTGTTTTTATTTCTTCTTCTTTGAGGTTCATTAGCGATTGGCAAACAGCTGGTTTTGTTTCGGGTTTGCAACCTCTGCGTCTTTTACTCCATGCCTAACACAGCCTAAACTGCCAGCGTCTGATGAAACTACGCTATGTGGAGCCTATTTTGTTCTTTCAAAACCAGTTGATTTAAATGTGACTAATTCACTTTTTTTGTTTCTTTTTTCTGACATCTCAAAAGTTCACTTCACATTCACATAATTAGAAGGAAGGGCACCTACCGTCTTTACTTGTTTTTTTTGTTTTTTTTTTTATCATTTTTACTAAGCTATATGTACTGTAACACTACATGAAAGCAGTGTTCTCTAGATGACATGATCATTGGTGGCTGTCTTCAAGCCTGTAGTAACTATTTCTTTTGGCCAACTGGGTGCAGCAGCAACAAGCTGTGAACACATCAAAGACATGTTATCACACTTTACGTTGATATAGCTAGAAAATTAGGAAACATTTGTTTATTTACTAGAGATGGAACAATATATCGAGTCTCGCAATATCGTGATAGAAGTCTGGCTTAATGCCATCGTGGCACTTTGATGCTAGTTACTGTGATGTTACATGGTCATTTACTACCTGCCTTTAACAGCAGAGCACACAATTATAGTAGTTAAGAAGACAAACTCCCAGCATCCTTTGCAAGCAATTAAAATCATGGATTGTGTTAATACCAAAAAAATGACTGAAGATGCTCCATCAACTTTTAGAGCTGATATGTGGCAACATTTCGGTTTTCCCATTTCAAGAACTGACAATGGCAAAAAGGAAGCTGAGAAACGCAAAACAACTTGCAAATACTGCCTGATGACAGTCAACTACACTACAGGAAACAAATCAAATAAACTGCCACCCAGAAAAGCTCAAATCACACCAACAACAAAGCTTCAGCGAGGCCAAAGGAGCCTGAAAGAAGCATTTGGAGGCCTGCTTCTGGATAACAGTCTGAGAGCTGAAGAGATAACACAATGTATCGGTGAATACAGTATATAACCAGAGACTTGAGGTCATTTTCTGAGGTTGATAACAATGGATTTCAGAGGTTAGTAAACGCACTGGAGTCCAAGTATACAAATTCCACCAAGGCCACACTTTAGTCCCACAGTGATAGAAGCTCTGTAACAAGACACAAAAGCTAAACTGACGCAGAGCCTCATAGAAGCAGAGTGCATCTCAATAACCACAGATGGGTTGACTTCATGAGCTGCTCAGAGCTATATGAGAGTCACAGCTCATTTTATGACCAGCAAATGGGAAATTAAAAGTTTTGTCGCACAGACGCAGCCTCTTCTCTAATCACACACTGGACTCGACATGGCTGAGGAGCTCGACATGAAGGATGACAACAATCATCACGGTACTGCTGTCGTTACAGACAATGCACGAAATATGGATGTAGCAGTGAGAGAGGCTGGACTGCAAATGTTACACTCATGCTTAGGTCCTGGCTGGCTGCTTTTATTTTCTGAAAGTTAAAAACAAATTTTAAATGATTAGAAAATGCTGTATACATTCATTTATAAATAAAGGGCATTTTTTCAAGTAATTTTTCTTTCTTTTAGATATATTTCATAATAGATATTGTATCGTGGCCTGAATATCAGGGTATTATCGCACCATGAGTTTTTGACATTGTCACATCCCTATTATTGACACATCCAGCAGATACTGACCAACTTCAGCATTCATTTACAGTCATGTCTGCATCTACCTGATGAATTTAAGTCCCATATTCACTCTATTTTGTGCTCTGTTTTGATCTCCACTAACTCCTTTGCTGCTAAATACTCCACCGTGTTCACTACCTAGTCGCTAACTGTGTCCATCTGCTGTTTGGTGTTGGGCACGTTTACAGTGACTTTTTCAGAGCTTTTGAGAGCAAACAGTGCCCTAGAAAACCAAAACAATGAGCTGAAAGACACTAAAGCACTTCATAAAGCAGAGTTAAAGATGCACTTTTCTCTTAAACATTTTGAGCAAGATTAGTGTATCGTTTTTGTTTTGTGCTATTTTAGAGTGAGCAAAGTAAAAGAGCATTATATAAAACTTTGGGCACCACAAGAGATCTTAGTTGTCATAACCCTTACCAGAGTCTCTGACCTTAATTAGCTTGATAGTGCTATGGCTTGTTCACAATCACAGTTGGAAAAAGTTTTCAAAGCTTTACAAATACTCATCACCATGGGCTCCTTTAAGTGGTGGCCTTGCACTCTGAAATTTAAAATAATTAAAATCTGAAAAATGAAATTAAAAAAAAAAAAATGGCCACAAACCAGGTGAGAAGACAGCAAAGGACTCTCATGTAACCGTTTCCTCAGTTCATCATGTAATTAAGAAACAGCAGTCCACAGGAATGGTGGAGGTCAAGCTGAGGATCAGGAGAGCTATAGGAGAAATCTGCTCATAGGATTGCTGGACAGCTGATACGACCTGTCGGAGACGTTTCTCATTTTAACAGGTGAAAGTAACGCACTGGCACAAAATGAGAAGCTGTGACCTGATGTTCTGTGGACTGTTCTTTGCTGACGAGAACGAGAGAGGGGACACAATGTATTCGCTGCCCAGTGGATTTTGCCAACCCTGGTGTCAGAGCACAGTCAACCACTGGTGCAATCAAATCATTTTTCACATTCACACACTCTTACTTTCACTCTCACATGCTGTGAAATGTTGTGCTGTAGAAGCCAGCTGTCATTAAGGAGAGCAGCACTGCAACATGAGCGGGCTGAGGTTGAAGGATCGGATGTAGATCGGCTCGAATTTAGACAACACAGATCCATGAGAGTACGCCTGGACCGGCCCGATACCGATCCTGAGGAGGTGTTAGGGGCATCTCTTTTTTTTCTTTTTTTTCTTTTTTTTTTGTTAATGCTGCAGTTGCTCAGCTATAAAATGTATGTCTTACTGAGTGACGTCATACCCATAATAGTGAACTATTTGAGTGTGTAGTGATTTCATTGCATCAGTTTCACATAACTTCAGTGTTTAATTTGGCTCTGTAACCATCATCGACGACCACACATCTTTTTTTTTTTTTCATGATTGCTTTTGTGTCTCCTCGACCGTTTTGTTAGCAGACTCATCACTCTTCATTCTCACTGTTACTTCTCGTTTACCTGATTGTACTGTGCCCATGAGATGAGTTGGATACATCTCTCCTTCCCCCAGAAAACCTGCTGCATTGCATAAAAGAATCGAGTGGGCACCGTCTCTGCCCCCAAACCAGATTTAGGAGCCCAGAAAAATCAACACAGAGAGACAGTTTTAGGCTGCAGTGCACTTATGTTTGTGTATCTGCATTTGCCTTTAGGTGCCTGTGTGTGTTTGTGTGTGTGCGTGTGTGCTTTCCTGCCTGCCTGCCTGCCTGCCTGCCTGCCTGCCTGCCTGCCGATGTGTGTGTGTGCATGTGCCTGTGTGGGTGTACAGTTTGTGTGTGTCCCTTCTCCAGGGTCTGTAGAGGTGTTTTATAGCCTTTGAAAATCTTTGCATTTCGATCAGATATTTTTCAAGGTTTTGTGAGCATCTTGTCACACTCAGAAATTGTCAGTCTGATAAAATAAATTCACCACTAACCCAGCAATCCCACTCAACAGTCTGAGATGTCAGTGCCGACACTTCTCTCACTCCCAACAGCTCAAAGTACTCTACCACTTTTTCCTCCTCCTTGTCTCCTTGAACACTTCTGCTTCATGCCTTTTCCTGTACGTCTGTGTGAAGTGCGTTTTGTGATGCTGCTTTGCTATTGTAAGAAGGTTCTCCTCAATATGTAGGCCATCTAAAATCCCCTGTGCTTAGTCTACAGTATGTGTTTATGCCATCTTCAAAATATAAAAAAGAAAATGATAAAAAAAAAAAAAAATCTTCTCTAGGGCTGAACAGCTTTGTTCATTAAAAAGAGAACAAACAGGCAAATAATATGATTTTAAATGAAGTTTACAAATGGACTGAGCAGTTCAAAAATAAATGTGTCATACGTAGAATAGAATAATAAATCCTGTTTGTGGAGCATTACCTACAACCATGAGGTCACATTGAATAAACACGAAGGGAAATTAAGAAAAAAATGTTAATGTGTTGTTAAAAGTGGCCAAGGTCACAGACAGTAAACATATCCATATCTGTTCAGTGCAGCACTCAGACACATTTTATGTAAACAGTCTTAAAGCAGTACACAACCACAATATAATCAGAGGCATTTGTCAAACAGACCACTGTGTACCCTCTGAAAACTCTCAGAATCATAGTCAAATCATACCTTTTCTCAATAACAAAGAAATATTCATGACTGAATAAGCAACAATCAAAACCAATAAAAAAAAACTCAGCATAATGGCCCACCAGCATAAACAGCCCCACGAGTGCCATCAGGTTCTGATTCAGAAGTTTAGTCCCACCCCCTTCAAACCAGTGAGAGGTAACACAAACACAACACAAAGTATGAAATCTCTAATGTGAAATAACCAAAACTGTAAGACCCCAACTTCAAAATACATCACATAGGTATATATATTTTTTAAAGGGTCAGTAATCCAGTGATGTACAATGGTCACGACATACAGACGTGGGGCTCACATGACCATTACCACCCACCCCGCCCCCAGTTGACGATAGTTGTGATAGTTAGCAATAAGAAGCCGTTACCCTGTTCCCCAGCCTTATCACATGCTAGTGAGTGTGTAATGGTTGCAGCCTGAAGCTCTTATTAATCTGGTTTTATCCAAGTGGATGATGAATTGTGAATCTGAGTAAAATTCAGCACTGTTATGCCAGGATAGTCACCTCATAACAGAAAGGTTACTGACTCCTATCGCCATAGGCCAAAGGCGCCTTGTCCAGTCACAGAGGAAGAATAGGATGTTATTTAGTCCAAACAGTCAACAAGCAGAGTCATATGTGGGCCTCTGAGGAACCTCCAGGCTTTAGGAAATGAAGAAGGCAATCAAAATGGAAATGTTGCTGCTTTGAAACTCCATTTGAATCTCCAAACGGTTCTTCTTGGCCTTATCTTTCACTTTGGTAATGAATCATATCTGCCCTCTTTCCAATTGAGCCTTTATCTGCTCTCACGCTGTCACTGCGCTGTCACACACACCCTCTCTCACACATACACAGAGCAGCACACAAATAAACAAACTGAGCTTCGTCACCATCCACCTGAGTCACACAGGATAATCTCTGGTTGATGAAGTCACAGACAGCCCTGTCACTGTACAGCCCGAGTGTGCGTGTTTGTGTGTGTTTACATGCATGCATGTAGCCGTCTACTGTAAATATGTTGCTCGGCAGAAACGCTGCTACTTCTGCTACTTCTAACTCTGATAACTGCTGCAGTCTTTGTGCTGCGAAGACTTGTGTCACCAATCCATGATCTTGTGAATTTGCTCTACTGCACCTCCAATAATTGTCCTTGTACTGCTCTCTTTTTGGATCTAAATGAATTGTTAAACTGCTTGTGTGTGCGTGTGTGTGATTACATACGTGCATGCATGTATCACTCTACTGTAAATATGTCATACAGTAGGCTGCATTGCTCAGAGGGCTTGTGTTAGGCAGCATGTCTGCATGATGACTCCAGTATGTGTGGGTAGTGTTGAGAGCAGTGTCACCAGTGGAGACAGAAGCAGGGACTCTTCAGGGTGCCACTTGGAAAGTAAAACACCATTATGTCTAGATTCTGAGCTCACCCACAGGAAACGCCATGTAAAGCCATTCGAAGCTCAAGCCTAATAATGACGTATTAATAAAGGTGACATTCCATTTGAGGAACATTTTACCTATTGTTTTCCAACTGGAGATGCACCAACACTGACATCAGTGCAATGCTGACTCAAATTGCTGGAATGGGTATTGGTGACAATGGCCAAACTGGTATTGGATACCATTGTTTTAATAAATGACAATTCAGTGCATTTGTGTCTACATATTTATATGATTTTTTTTTTTTTTACATGTTTTGCAAGGTTACATAAGCAATGTTTAAGGCAAACCTCATAGATAGATATTATAGATAAACACTGGCATTGGATCAGTACTCAGTATGAGCCAATACCCAAAGCCTGGGTATCATTATCAGGACCGAAAAAGTCAGGTAGGTGCATCCCTATTTCCAACCCTGTCTCGTGTACATTATGTTTATATACAGCTAATTTGCATGCATAATTGCACTGTGGTGACAGCATAATTGCTGCCTGGATTATTCATTGAGTGAATGAAACACCATATTTAAGTACTGCAGTGGAGGAGCAGGAAGGTGGTTGGGGTGGATGGCGGCCATAAAAGGTGTAGGACTGTGGCACCAGAAACTAGGGTTCCTGCCAAGACTCCTGCCTGTCTTTAGGCAAGAAAAGCACTTCTTCAGGTTAGGAAAAGATTGTGATTTCAGTTGAATGTAAATAAAAATCTTATGTCTTACATCAGTGCTGGCTTTTCTCACCATTACGCTAACTGCTTTGAAAGCTTTCAAGTGTGGCACCAGTGTGTACTCACGTACCGCACAATGGCGTAATGACCCTTCCTACTTTTGTAGTTGCGTTGTCTGTAACATCTTTAATGATTGTCATAATGGCACAGATATGCGGTGCAGTACAGTTTTGCATATGTTAACTTGCTGCCTCATTAAATTGCCCCCCTCAGCTTGACCTTGAGATGACGTGTTGGTTGTTGAATGTTTGATACTCTGTTTTGGCAGGTAGGTGCAAATGATGCTGCCTTCCACAGTAAAACATGGCTCATGTTCAGGAAATATACTCTGCAGTCAGCATTTTTCAGCAGTGGGTCTGTTCAGGGTGGAAGCTGAAAACTTTACTTTCAGTCATGTTTAAGAACAGTGACTCGCAACCATTGGGTGGGATCCGTTCAGAGTGGGTCAGCCTCGTAAAAAAGACACTACCTCAAAATAATTTATGTACCGCTTTCTGTTTCCTTGTTAGTAAAAGCATGACATCCTTCAACCATATCATACAAGTAGTCTTGTCTGTTGACTGCTCCATCTTTCCAGAGTCTTTGCTGCCTTTATGCAGTGAAGTGCTGGCCTGGTTGAAGTGGCCCAAAATATTTGTAGTTGCCATTGCAATGATTTCATGTTTTTAAAGCCCTAATTGCACTCTCTTGCTGCAGTGTTTCTTTAAGCTCCGATTGTAGCCTGCTTTAAGTGCTCTAGATTTCATTTTGTGAAGTAAAAGCACAGTTTCCCACCATTAAAGAGTCCAGGGTTTGAATCTACTGACAGGCAGAATGAATTAATGGAAATAAACTGAATGGGTGGTGGTCTATGTGTGGACCGTGACCTGATATCTAAGATTAGACCAGGTGGGAACCACTGTTTTAGAACTCAGAGTTTGGCTATAGGTGACCTTTCATCTGATACTAGCACAGGAGGCCGGTGTGTAATCAGCCTCCATTCAATCAAGTGTTCCAGAGGCAAAACCAATGAAATCCAAAATGCATCACATTTGTTTGCACGTCTGCCATTGACACAAATGAGTGATGAACACGCCACCATCTATTTTGTGCCTCTGTCCGCATTTCCATCTGAATGATATGGAGCTATTCTTAGATCTGTGGGAGGATAGATGGGCATCATTTAGATTTTCATTTTCAAAGGCTTTTCTCCTCATTGCTGGAAGTCATTTTCAATCGACCATTTGTTGGTGCACAGCAAAATGTGCAGGCTAATGCTAATTATGTGCACAAAGCCTACTGTAAATGGTGGCGTCGGAGTTCTGGAGAAAAGGATTTTGACAGTGAAAACGGCTTCATGACCGTTTGCGTGTTCTCTGTGGATAGGACCATGTTAATGTTCATTTGAGCATCAGCTGGCAGAAAGACTAAACTTAGACGAGTGATCAAGAGCAAAAACTGAGTGTATTTGAATCTGTGTGAATGGGTGTGATTCTTATCTTTAGCTAATTTTAGTAAATTCAGTAGAAACTCCTGTGTGTCTCAGATGAGCAGCTGATGAGAAACCAGCCGTTTTCGACACAGCACTCCTTCACTAGTTATTCCACTTATCTTAAGGCAAGCCTGTATGAGTGCAGTCACTGCTGACCTTTGCATCACCCCTGTTAAGACATCATTTTCCCATCAACATCTGTGGGTTTAGGTTATGACAGTAAGGGGATGCTCACAGTGCTGCGCTCCACCTTCCTCCTCACTACTCCCACAACCTTTCTTTGGAATTTTCAACATGGTGCAATTCTCAGAACTTCTGTGTTATGTGGAAAATATGTTCACACACCACGAGGAAGAGATGCTGTTTCTTCGTGGCTGCGGATGGATGATGCAGCGCGTCAGACTTGACACTTGGACTCGAGTCAGACTCGTCTGCGATCAGACTCAGAATGCCTGAAGACTTGACTTGACTTGAGACTTAAAGCCAAGCTGAGGAGCCGTGACTTGGTGACCCATAAATATTGAAAAATGTTCTGCTGACTATAGTTGTGTCTTTTGGAGCTCCGCCAAACTGTCGAGAGTAGTTAATAATACAACCAGGATGCACGTCTCCATAACCTAATACACATCATAAATTGCAGCTGCAGGCACCAGAATAAAGCCAGATTGAGATGAGAGAAATTAGCCTTGACTGAACAATCACACTTTGATACGTTGTTGGGACAGCAGTGGAAAACAAGGACATGTAGAAAATAAAATTTTTGTCATTTATTTAAAAAAATTGAAATATCCGACAGTGGCTCATTAGCCATGATTCTAACAGATTAACGGTTAAGGCACTCAAACATTGGCATATTGTCAACGAGAAAAAAAACATAATGTATGCATGCGTGAAGGCACATTGGAGCAGGGCTCAAGCACAAGCTCAAGCAAGCAAGTCATCATGGGAGGATCCTCCTCCAGTTTACACTACATGAGCTTGATTAATCTGGCAAACCAGATTACAGTGACAAGCATACTTCATCTGATAGACAGCTGGTCTCCTGCCAAATCTATGGTGGAAAGTTGCACTCCAGAATGTCTTTTCTGTGCAAGCGGCCGAACCGAACCCAACATCCTGTACAGAATGGTTCAAATCTTTACATTCATTTGTTTATTTGTATGTGTAATAATTATTAGTTGTGTGTACTAAGTAGTTATTGTGTGT
Organism: Chaetodon trifasciatus; assembly: GCA_037975065.1. Lineage (NCBI taxonomy): Eukaryota > Metazoa > Chordata > Actinopteri > Chaetodontiformes > Chaetodontidae > Chaetodon > Chaetodon trifasciatus. The sequence continues at coordinate 2,592,724 of JBBMOE010000044.1, forward strand.
GTGTGTGTGTGTGTGTGTGTGTGTAGTTAGTAGGAATAAAACTTTCATTATCATGCTTTCATTGTTATTTGAGTTGTTGTGTATGAAGTATTACTGTCACTGTACATGAGTCAGGAACTCCGTAACTACCTTGAGATTGAGAATAAATTAATGAATTGGCTATTGATTTGTTTGAATATAGCTAATAGAAATACTGTTTCTGATGGCTGGAAGTGAGCATAAATCTGCAACTTCCCCTTAACAAAATAAGGCAAAATGGAAAAATAAGCCAAATAATAAAAAACAAATAAGTTATTGTACATTGAATGCTGCCTCCACCCGAACATCTGTGATGATACACAGAAAAGTATGAGCGTGAACCTGTGGTGATAGATGTCAGTTTTCTTACATTGAAGGCAACGCATCCCTTGGTCCCCTGTGGCAATTACGCACATGGGATGTCAACATATGTGATCTTTGACATTTGACATAATGTTACATGATGTGGGCTATTTACATGCATCATGCATGCTTAACCTGGTAAACAGCAGTCATCCACTTCGGCTTTGCTTTTAATGTGACTTAACGGCATTTCTAAATGCCCTTTGACTGTCCTGCTATAATGAAGAATGAAATAGAAATAGAAAGCTGCAGAGGAAATCCTCCTATGTCTTAAAATGAGCATTAACAACCAATAAGCGGTTCCTTAAGACCTTTAACCCATCCTCAGGGTATTCCCTCTGTTTTTGCCCCAGATCAGGAAGAATGAGGGAGTGACTACTTCAGTTGGTTAGTCACTGGGGAGCTGCAGCAGCAGATTTCCTGATTAAACAAGCATGCACTAATCACTAATGGAGCTGGGCTGCAGGATTGAATCAGGAGGACGTCAAAAGAATAAATGAACGAGTGAAGGAGAATGAGGAGGATCCCACAGGCATGAGGCGCTCCTTTATGTCTAATTCCACAACTTCAGTACATAGCAGCCAGCTAATGCACTCCGTGGTGGTTTTGTTTTCACTCAGTAGTTTACATACATTTCCATCAAGGCAGGTGATGACACCTCGTCCTGAATTTTCATGTGGCAGAGAGAACACAGTGGAAACTTTATGCTTTGTCTAATCTAAATATGTGTGTTTACGGGCTAACTGTTGTCTTTTTTCATTCAATCAGTGCTCTGGGAGGCTCCTCAGCACTTCATATCCCAGCATTCCCCAGTGGAGGATGCCTAATTGACTATGTCCCACAAGTGTGCCAGTTGCTCACCAACAAGGTAAACGTGTTTGATATAACTCATGTTACTTTCACAGTGTGCGTTATGTGGATGTTGATGCCTTCATCACAAGCGAAATAGTGTCTCTGTTCGTGTCAGAGTCTTCATTACATTACATTTTTTCTGAACAGGTCTTTATTTGCAAATGGCGTAGAAGTGACAGACACAATTAATCAACATGTTTTTCATACATTTAAATCCCACCTGTCCCCACATCACCCCTCCACATGGCAGCGTTCTTCTGAATAGCCCCCCCCGTGTGTGTGTGTGTGTGTGTGTGTGTGTGTGTGTGTGTGTTTGTGTTTGTGTGTGTGTGTTGCATAGTTGTAAGCTTTGGTGCAGCAAAGCATGTGTCCACTGAGGAATGCCATTTGTCAAGCAGTGTGCGTGCGTGCGTGCGTGCATGTGTGCATGTGTGTGTGTTAATGTGTGCATGCGCACTCATGCACGTGTGTCTGGCATCTGCCGACGTGGGCGTACTGGCCAACCTCCATAGGCTGTCTGTGCGCTCCTTGGCCTCTGCAGGTTGACAGGTAGATGTGCTGTGTAGACATGATGTAATGCCGTTTCCCTCAGGGGAAGATGCCCCCCCCCCCCCCCACCCCACCCCCACACACACACACACATAATGCACACAGATACTCTCCATCTCTTCTTATTCGGACTTGTGTCCCCGCCTGACCTCCATGTCTCTGGGTGTTTAAGTCCAGCAGCAGTGACACAACCTCTCCCTCCAGCTCCCTGGAAGAGTCGCAGAGGCCACAGGCTGTGTTTGAAGAGGCATGTTGAAAAGCAGAATCAACAGTAAGGCTAATATTAGACAAGGAAGGAGGAGCATTAATAATGTCACCACCACTATTTTAGATAGCAAATCTAAATTTCTACGTGTACAGTGCGAGACGCGCTGCCTGGAACACACGTCACTCCCATCGATTTCACTCAGGGCCATTTCTTTCTTAGAGTACGCAAAGTGTAACCAGCACTGAGCTCTGAATGCTGGCCAACTGCTGTTGTTCAGTTCAAAAGTATTCTAAAATTCACAATAAATAAACTAAAATGTGGCTTCAGGGATTATTCTTTTTGTGCCAGAGATGTCTTGTGACTTAATACTGTAACAAACATCTTGTTCCCCTGACAGCAGTGTAAAGAGCACTGCAGCCAACACAACAGAGCCGCGAACTGTACAAAACAGCGTTGGTTTGTTAGCCCAAGTATCACGGCACGCTGTTGCAGCTTCATTTGAATTTCAAACGATCCTTTGAATGTGGAGGGAAAAATGACAGTCTGTAGTGACCTGTCCAAATTAGAAGGGTATAATCGCAGCAGGCCTTGTACTCCAGCGGGGGACATTCGCAAAATGTCTGAGGATCTATTTCATGCCCCTCCGCATGCAAGCTGTGAAGGGATTACCATGACACAAAACCATCTGAAAGTGAGGAGTAATGTGTGGAAGCATTTTGTATTCAACACTGTAGATGGAAAAAAAAATACAGACAGGGCTGTTTGCAGCCTTTTCAGGAGGAATTCTATTACAGTGTGTTACAGCCACAGCAAATCTGGAGTCACCTGTTTGTAGCCTGATAACTCGACTGAACTGACACTCGGTTTCACTTCAAACGGCTGAACAAATTGCAGATGAGGGCAGGCGGTGATTCAGAGGCTGGGATCATGCTAACCTGTTAGCGCTTTACTCGCATGAGGCACTGCAAATGAGCAAAAGAACATCCATTCTGCAGCTTAGTTCCTGATTAGGCCACATGGGTCGTAATGTAACCAACAGTGACGGCCTTAATGAAAGCTGAGCTATTAGCAACACCACAGAGAAGAATGCACAGAGAATTCTGACAGCTAGTTATCAGCATAGCAGTTTTGCTGCTTCTACATATCTTCAAGACAGTGATATTGAGAGATGTAGAGTGAACTCTAAACGTTACAACTATTACCATTATAATGGACTTCTGTGTGTATTGGGAGCGTAATCTCAAAGTGGATTCATCAGAGGGGAAAGACAGAAGCTGAGAGCGTACGCAGAGACACAAAGCAACATGTGACGTCTGTATATCTGTTATTTTTTGTGAGATTTATCGAGTGAGGCCAAAGGTGGAAAAGCAAGAAAGAAGGAGAGAAAGACACCATTCTACCATCCCAGACAAAGATTCTCATTATCTTTGCGAGGACAGGCCATTTTGTTCTTTTAACACCATCAATTATTTCCTCCCACTTATTCCAGATGCTGTGATTGTATTGACACAACTATACTGCCACATACCTCAGCTGTGACTGTGACTATGATTGTGCTGGCTGATGGCAGCACCTGGCATCTGCATCATTAAAACAGTTACTCATGAAAATCAGCTTTGGAAGCTAACGGGCCCTGGGGGGGCTTTCAGTCATCTCCAGTGTACATACAGGATGGGTTAACTCACACAACACAGGGGATAAGTTGCTTTCAGTGAACTGAACTGAAACCATCTGATCGTCATGATTTTTGACATGATACTGAGAGAAATTCATTTTAATTGATGGCTGATATGTGCAGTATGTGTTCTCATTGCTGGCATTCTCATTGCATTTTCACACATACTATGCAAATTAGAGGAGAAGCGTGGTCAGCAAAATCAACCATGGTAATCATCTGGTCAACACATCACTGCACAGCAATAACTCTGTTAAGACTGGAGGAGGAAAATGTGATCACTACGTGACCAGGCCACAGATAATGTGGTGGCATCTCACTCCTAAACCAGCACAATAATTAGACAGCCCCTTTATTTAAAGTGTGAAGTCACAAGTGTCTCTGTGCACTTTACAAGTACACAAAACAAAATAGAAAGAAACCAGTTCTCAGGATGGTTCAGGTGTTGCATTCAGGGTTAAATTACTCCACTGTCAGCATGTGAAAATTGGTATTTCAGTCATTTAATCTCAGGTGTCAGGTCAGGTGTCTCTCTGGTCAATTGTGGTAAATGTATGTAAAGGATTTTACTCTTTAACTTCCTTTGCTAACAAGTATTTTCACAAGATTTTGTAGAACCTGTTTTATGTTGGAGTTATAATCAAATTGCTGTTTGAAATAAAGATTAGAGTCTGAAACAGTTCAACTTTTCAACAGAATTTAGTCCAGGTACAGCAGACAAAGAGCATCTTTTCACCTGCAAGTCACTGAAGCACACTTTACGCAGAATGATTTCTTCCTGAAACTCTACTCTAGAGTTCTATTAAATGATGGATTTCATCTGATTACAATGCAAGGAATTGTGGATTGTAAGTTTGCTCATTTCTAATCAGAAACTAGCAAATCATGCTTGCCTGGGATTTGCATCCAGATTGTGGAGGTCATGCAAAACATGTGAATGTTACAGTTTTTTCCAACATGAGGCTGAACAACTTCCACATTCACATACCTGCCGGTCGAAAGAGGTCATTTCCTATCGTTATTAACACAAACATCTTTGCTTTCACTATCAGTGTTTAATTCTGCCATCAAAGTCACAGTGGCAGCACGTGAGAGCACAACACCTACATCGTCAGGCAGGATCCACCTATGCAGTGACTTCACTGTGCAGAAACAAAAGAGCAATGACTTGTGGGAGCTGATTTCTTAGAAACTGGGTAGACGGCAAACTTATGATCTCACCTGTGGACCAAACGTTCTTACACATTTGAAGGTGTTCATGAGAGATTTGCAGTGCAGTTGAGCTCAATTAGAAGTGCATCATGGGTGCTTACTCCTTTCATTAACATGTAGTGACATGTCATAATGAAGACATTTATTTAGAAATGGCAGGCAGGCAGCAAGGTCTGAGGTCTGTGTTCCCTTTTCTTTCAAGTGATTTTCTTTTAGTTATTATTCTTTCTTTCCAATCTGATTTTCCCACAGGATTTTAATTTTGATCTCACCAAAGACATCGATTTTTTTTTTTTTTTTTTTAATGAATTTGCAATCAGATATCAGATCAGTCACTCTTTATAATATGAAAGCTGGGGGTGGTGTGAATGCGTATGTGACAGAGAGGGAAGAAATTGCTTAATCACGCAGCAGGAAGCACTTCCGGCCTTATTGCATCACACTCCCCACAGACAAATGCACAAACACAATAAATGGATGCGCAGGCGAGCAACTCATGGGTGCAGGCGGGTTTGAATACCTGCAGAGCAACATCACCTGTCTTGCATCACTCCAACATCCAGACAGCCAATAAAAAAACTTGGTTGTATGTCAGAGTGACAGTGGGGCCAGGAAATCCTTTCACAGCATGGGTGGGGAAAGTTCAGTGATCCACAGTTCCCTTAAAAAAGGCACAAACACAGACACACACACACACACACACACACACACACACACACACACACATGCAGTGTAACTAGATAAACAGCTTATTGAGTATGTGGCCTTGCAGCTTTTGAGAAAGCTAAATTGCCACCTCCACCGTCCTATGTAAACATAATTGAACAGGAGGCTGAGTCACTGTGTGTGTCTGTGTTTAAGAGCTCTCGCAGAGCTGAGACCCATCACACACACGACTGCATGTATCAGATTACAACTTTCCCCTTTCACAAAATGCCGTCAATCATACATGGTTGATGAGTAATCACAGGCATGCATTTGACAATACGGTCTCCAGCTTTATTCGTGGCATACCCTGTCTTCAAAGCAACCTCACAATTTTACTGTGTTTCAATTTAGGGCTGGGACAAATAATCAATAAGTACAATACAGACTGATTATGCATGTCTGATGCACCAATATCACATGACGCTGTCACATTATTCTTGCATTGCTGGAGCACCTTATGATAATAATTATAAATAATAAAACGGATTTGTGCAGCACTTTTAAAAACAGAGTTATAAAGTGCTTTAAAATGGGATTAAGACATATCAGGACTGAGGCAAATCCATGATAATGCAGATAAATACTAATAATAAAACAGATAAGAGCTGCTAGAATTAATGAATTTTTTGAAAAGATAGTCACTGATTCTGCAAGCTTCAGATCCTCAGGTAGGAGTTCCAGAGCCGAGGAGCCTCGACAGCAAAAGCCCAATTCTTGAAATCAATTCTAAAAGCAGTGAAGAGAGGCTGAAACAGGGCTCATCTAGTATTAAAAGTAGAGCAGCTACATTTTGCATTAGAAACCTACCTACCTGACATTAAAGCATGAGTGTTAATAACCTTCAACAAAGCTCACCCTGAACCCGTCCGAACCCGTTGGAAGTCCTAATTCATAAATATTGGTCATTGTCATAAGAGTTTTTAGCTGGAAAATGTCCCTGAAGTTGATGTGAGGTGATCAGATAAACCATTTCTTTGGTGAGGAGTCACCACTATGATGGTCCAATCCCGACCATGCGGTGTTGTGACAGAGTGATGTTTCTTTTTCCTCAAAAACAATCTGCATGAATACAGACACCAGCTTGCAGAAAGCACATTACCCAAACAACAGCCAAAGGTTTCCTATAGCTATTACTGAATGAACATTTATCAGCTGAAACAGTAGAGTCTGCCACTGATGATGTTTCCAATTTTAACTGTTGAGAGTGAAGGTCAGTGCTGGCTGAAAATAAGCATTACCTGAACATTTTGTACTGTGCTGTGCTGAATGCGGAGAGAAAAAAAAGGTTTATGAAGATATCTGGTTGCCTCTGAACTTAGCGAATCCAGGGAACCAGATCCAAATGCTATCAGAACCCAGCTGTCTGTCTACCATAGCTGAAAATATTCCCACTGCTATGAAGAAATTGATTTCACATTGTTGCATTTTGCTCATGCTCCTTTGATTAAATAGTGTGGATGTCTAATTTTAAGACTGAGAGAATTCTGCTGCAGGATTGTTTCGTGTTCAGTAATCTGAGGCGCACTGATATTTAACCATCCTGCTAAGGCTTAGTCTTGCTAGGTGAACGTAGCAGGTCACCTTCATGGCTGGCTGGCTGGCTGACTGCAGGCTTTCTCACCTGCCCAGGATGCTCAACAGTCAAGCAAGCCCTGAGCTTCTCCTCTTTGGACTTAAAGATAATGGTTACTCACACCTGTCACCACGCGCTAAAGACATGCTAGATGCTACACGTTTGAAAGCTCAGTAAAGTGGAGTACTAATTTTATTGTGAAACTTTAATGTCCATATTCCAACTCACTTCGTGTGTAGACATTACAAAGACATTAGAAAGACAAGCGCTGCAACGTTTTCCCCCTTTTCTAATACGATGCGCAATGTTGCTGAACATGCACATAGCTTCTGAGATGAACGAAAGACTGATATTTTATCAATATCTTAATAAAAACGCATCATGTGGAGGCTCCATGGAAAAATGTTGACTGAAATGGATAAATTACGTTAAAGATAACAGTACTCTGAGCTGACAGTCAGAGCTTTTAACACCAGCTATTTGGCTGTCAAGTGATAAGCTAAAGACTTTACACTTCAGTGACATTTAAATTCGCCTCTACAAAGATTGCATGTAATACTACTTCTGCACTCTGAGCTGTCTGGTTTTAAAGGGAAAGCAACCATTAAAAAGTTCACCTCTGTTAATCTGTCTACAGGCCAAGGCAGTGTTTACATTCTGGGAGGGTTCGCTCAGAAAGCCTCTCTGCTAGCATGTCGCTGGCATTTCCTCCCAGACTGTACACAGACTGAGAGTCAGCTCAGCTGTAAGGACCTCATGCTGCGGCCGTGTGGACAGGGCTGTTACAGAGGGAGATTCAAAGGGGAATGCAATTGATGAGACTGAAAACAAACACAAAGAAAATGAATTTCCAATAAATGATTCAGTCACATGTCTGGTGAGATTTCGTCAGACAGCTGCCGTCACCTCTCACAGCCTCTTAGAAGCTAGAACCTAGTTGTTTATGTGCTGCAATACCTCATGTGTCCTGTAGGCAGAACAGTAAACACCACTGGCACCACTGGAGCAACCTTAAGCCACTGCTTTGCTTTACATCATACAGCCTTTTCCCCCTGCTTCTCTGCATTCCACTAACAAGTGTGTTTGAACAGATATGTGCGTCTTGCCGGTCTGTTGTTTATAATACACCTTCCACTGTGTTCCCTCTAGGTGCAGTACGTTATCCAAGGCTATCACAAGAGGAGAGAGTACATCGCTGCCTTCCTCAGCCACTTTGGAACGTGAGTCAGCTCAAGAGGAGGATCACGTCCTTCACTGGAGCGATCGCAGCATGTGTTCGGTGGTCATTCATTGGTCACTGTCCTTGCCTTTTCACAAGGAGGTCTTGTAGTTGTAAAAGAAGACCGAGTGAGACTTGAATATGTGTGTGTTGCAGGGGCATGGTGGAGTATGATGCAGAGGGGTTCACAAAACTCACTCTTCTGCTCATGTGGAAGGACTTTTGCTTCCTCGTACATGGTAGGAAAGTCACAAAATACACATTCATACTGAGGTCTGTTTGTCCTCTCTCTGGATCACGTGATGCTCTGTGGTCGCCTTATGATCCTCTATGATACATTTCCCTCTCTCTGCTGCTTGCAGTGGATCTCCCGCTGTACTTTCCCAGAGACCAGCCCACCCTCACCTTCCAGTCTGTGTACCACTTCACCAACAGCGGTCAGCTCTACTCTCAGGTGCAGAAGTCGTATCCCTACAGCCCTCGCTGGGACGGCAATGAGATGGCAAAGAGGGCTAAGTGAGTCGATCCTGCCTCATTGAATTAGATTTCTAGAGATTTTTAAACCTTTAAAGTCATTTAAAACATGCACACAAAAAGAGTTAGACAGATGAAACAGTCTGACATGTCATACAGCCATTTATCATGCTGACTATCACGTGTGATCTGCATTAGATATATCATACAATAAGACCATATTGTCTGCACTACACTATAGTATTGTGGCTGTTCATAGGTTTTATTCCACCCTCAGTAAACATAAACTGATGTGACCCCATTAATCTATAGACGGCGGCTACAATAGGAAAAATGTTTGCTTTTTGCATGGCGAAGGTTAATAACTTCTGTAAATATTTGAAAGATCTGAGCGACTACAGACGGTGCAGAAGGCAACACATAATCTGTTTTGCTCAGAGATTGTCTGTGTAATTCTTTCTTTTCTTGTTTATTTGTCTCAATGTATCTTAATGTCTCCTCAAAAAGTTCTGCAACCCTCTTTGGATGTTGACCTATTAGCTCCTGGATTTTTTGAGTGCAAGAGCTTTAGCTCAGCAGAGATTGTTTAAAGGAAAATTCTGGTGTTTTTCAACCTGGTTCTTATTCTTGTATTTGTAGGCGTTCTTACTTGCTAGCTGTTACAGGGCACACAGATTACTAGCCAAGCTAGCTGTTTGGTTGGCTAATTAACAAACTATTCATTTGCAGTAATAAGAACCATTGTGTCATTTCATATGTAGCATGCCTCTGCCTTCATAGAGGTAAACAGATATTATATGAGGCTGAAAGGCCTTCCAGGATGGTTGTTTCCTCCTGCATCCAGCCTTGATGCTAAGCTAAGCTAACCAAGCAACATATTGAACCAATAGCTCAGCATCAATCTTCTCATGTGCCTGTTGAAATATTGACTTTAAGTCTAACCTGACTCTCTCACACACACACACACACACGCACACACACACAAACAAACCTGAACACGCCACCTGACTCTCTTTTAGCCTGTTTGATTTGTAGTTATGTCTCTCGTGCTTCCCTGCGTTGACACATGGAGAGCAGATATGTTGTGAACAGTTGTGACTGTAACAAGTGAAGACATTCTGCCTTTCATCTGTACTTTGATACATGCTGGGGACTGACCCAGTGATTTGTTAGATGCTTTGAAGCAGTTGAAACACAATTATTGTCATATTTTGATGGTTTATTTTCTGTACTCCCTCTCTCTCCCTCCCCCTCCTCCCTCTTTTCTCTCTGTCTCTCACCCAGGGCGTACTTCAAGAGCTTTATCCCTCAGTTCCAAGAGGGAGCCTTTGCCAACGGGAAACTCTAGTACCCTCTAGCTTAATGACATGCCTGGAGAGTTGCCTGTGGGAGTGTGTCTGTGAATGTGTGTGTGTTTGTGCATGCCACCTGTATATGAGTATGCACGGGCTTACGTTTCTGAAATGTACTGTACTGAAACAGCACCGTGAGAATGGCAATGTGCTTATTGCACAGCGACTCTGAAAATTCCACAGTTTGACCTTGAAATGGTTGCCTCTTAGTACATTCACTTTTTATCTTAGTTTTAGTGAGAAGCCGCTTTGGTGTAGACGTTTAGAAGAAGTGATCCAGGCACTGCTGTGTGCCACAGTTACAACACACACAGGAATGATGCTGTGGATTCAAGCAGTTGATGTAGTGATTCAGTTCCTCCACCTCTATGTGAAAATAGACCCATGAACATTGTGCTCATGTCACAGAATTTTGCGGGAGCGGGATGAAATGATGATAGTTTCTCTCTTGTCGCCAGCTCACAGTAAAGGGCCTTTACTTTGAAGAGAAACTCCAAACTTCGACAGGAACTTGATGTGACAACCTGTGCAATTTGACTGTCTGACCTGACAAAAATGACGTATTGTTTGAAATGCACTGTGCCAATGATGCCTGGCTTCCAGCAGTCAGACCACAGAGGATTGGGCTTACTGCACTCCGTCCAGAGCTGCCGTGCTATGAACAGATATATGTAAACAATATGTAAACTATTACCCACATGTAAATCACAAAGAGCTGTAGCGCCAATGCAGAACACCTTTGTTCACTGTTCCTTTGTCTTTGTCACTCACGGCTGTCAAGTTTGGCCCCAGCATTGATATTAAACTGGTCTTCTACTCTTTGCCTTTTAATTGTATGTTCCATTTGACCGTTTAAAGCCCTATGAAGTCTTTTTCTTACATGTTGACAGCACTGTAAGCTAGAATATGTTTTGTCAAGATTTCTACCCAGTAAAGAAGATGTTACCCTGACAGTGGATCATTGATTTGTCTTTGGTCTGTACTTTTTGTTTGTTGGATATTATCATTAAAGCTGCAGTAGGTAACTTGTATAAAAGTAATTTTTCGTCCTATTTGCTAAAACTGTCCCTATGCCCAGACAGCAGTACATGAAACATGTAATCTGTGAAAAAAAACGGCTCCACCTACTGCTCCTACTGCGATTTGCAAGAATTCACCACGCCCGACACAAAACAACCAATCAGAGCCAGAGGAGTGTCTGAGGGAGTGTCTGACGTCTGCCAATCGCTACTCACACATGCTGTGAACCGCCCCCTCCCTCTGCTCATGCTGCCGGCTGCCGCTCAGTCAAACAGCTCTGTGAGCGGTGTCAGGAGGCTAGTGAAAGTTATGGAGGAGCAACAGCCACCCTCAAAGCAGAAACTGCCCATACCGCCGCTGCCAACAACAGCATATACGGCTAAGACAACAAATAACCATGAAGCTAATATGGTGATTGTTACAGTGACACTCCGCAGCGCGTACGGTATGTTAGCGACTGTGATGTAGCGGCTGGGCCGAGTTAGCTTCTTTCCGATGCTAAGGCTACGTTACTGGTTGTCATGGCAGCCGCACAGAAGCTGCAGGGAGGAGGGGCTTGGACGCACGGCATGAGTACAGTGGAGAGGGAGGGGGAGTGACGAGAAACTTGTGTTGGTTCAAATTTTCTGGCTAAGTCTGCTCTCTTCTCAATCTTACCTGCTGCAGCTTTAATATCAGTGGGTGGATGGGAAAGATCCAGTATATTTGGGTTTAATTACTTTGAATTAAGGCCTTTGGCGAATGAGGGGCCCTGTATTTATATGTAACAGTGTGCTATTAAGTGTCAAATAGAGTATATTGGAGCTTTCAGTGAAATCTGAGTTTTCCCAGTCCAAATTAACTAAATTAAACTGGAAACCTTTACTATAATGCCCCCCTTTTTGGCAATTCAGTGCTTTGAGCTAAATGCTACATGAATTCAAGCTAACATGCCCACAGTTGCCATTTAACATGCTGTTTAGCAGGTAATGTCTACCATGTTGACCATCTTATTTTAGAATGTTAGCATGTTAACGTTTGCTAATTGATTATCACTGAACACAAAGTACAGCTGAGGCTGATGAATGTCATTAGTTTTGCAGACGTTTGGGTAAGCCAAAGTGCTGCATTAATGTGGGAGTCACTAGTTATTTATCCTATGGGGAACATCAGTGTCAAAGCTAACAGCTAACGCTAATGTTTGGCATTAAAGACACTTCCTCTAGGAGTCAGTGGATCACCACAGTCATTCAGATCACAAATGTAATTATTTTTTTGTTAATTCATGTAGTAAATGTTAAAATATTTCAGACAAGCAAGCAAAATTTTATTCATATAGTACATTTCATTCTAGGTGGCGTAGTGTGCTGCACATGGGAGTTGCAGCCGCAAAAGACTTTGTGATAATAAAACATTAGACACATAAACACAATTAAAACAAACATATACATGAAATAATATGAATGGGTTAAGAGCCGGGCCAGCAGTAAACCAGTAAAAATAATAAGGTGAATTAAAACCATTCAAAGAAGTGAAATGAAATGACCATTAGATGAGCCTATCAGCTTAAAGGGAATGTTTTAAGTTTCAAAAGATGGCAGCTTAGAAGCTCACCTGGCATGACTGGGTAGGATGTTTCAGCAGCTTGGGGCTTGAAAGCTAAAGGCAGTTTCACCAGTTTTAATGGAGACCCAGGGAATAAAAAGACAGTCTGTTCCAGATGACCTAAGGGGTTTCGCTGGTTCAGAACTCACAAGCATGGCAGAGAGACATTGGGATGCAGGGCCATGGAGGGCCTTAAAAATGAACATTAAACTTTAAAATTAATTCCAAATGTCAGTGAATTTGTGAAAAGTTTGACCTGCTTGTGGTGCTAGAGGAAGTCAGGGATCACCAAATTGAATAGGGTTCATCCTCTGGGGCCACTGAATTCTTGTGCTAAATTAAATGGCATCCATCAGAGAGTTGTACTGGCCAAGCAAAACTGCTGGCCCAAGAGCTGGAAATACATGAATTACATTTTCAAAGGAAACAAATTTCTTTATTATTTTTGTGCTGTCTTACTCATAAAGTTAATATCACTCACTCACCTCCAAATGTGTACCGGTGTACTTTTATTTGTACTTCTGCGATGCGTTTAGAAACCCTAGAGATGCTGTGTTTTTTTTTTTTGTTTTTTTTTACAGGCCCCAGTGTGCTTGTGTAACAAGGAGCCACAACACACAAAGGGTGTGTGTGTGTGTGTGTGTGTGTGTGTGTGTGTGTGTGTGTGTGTGTGTGTGTGTGCATGCATGTGCACGTGCAAACATGCTCATGCATCTACATGCACATGCATGTGCTTGACCGAGGCAGAGTGTGCGCTTGCTTGTTTTCATCATTAAATATGGGGGTCATAGTTAGGGGTCCTTGCTGGCCTAAGGCGCAGCCCTTTGCTATATTTATTGTTGGTAATGCAGCAACTGTCAAGTCTAATTGAGAACTATAGGGTGAATGTATCTGGGGCATTTAATAGCATCAAGGCTCTTAATAAAATAATTAAAAAGCAAGATTCTTTTTGTCTTTTTCACTGCCCCGCTCCATGTTTCTTGCTCTAACCTTTCCCGACCTGCTTTCAAAACATCTCTGCTGTCAGCCGCGGGACGAGCTGCTCTCATTTTGGAGATCTGGGGAGGGGGGTTGAGAGGGAGGGAGTCCAAAGGAGGAGGGGTAGCAGGCTGATGGGTAGCATCTTTAACAAGCAGGAGCAAAGAATAGTTTTAACTTGACAGTCACCTCAAGACATCGCAGCTTGGCACATAAATGGTAGCAAATGATTTTCAATCGTGGTGAATTTGAGTGGACGTGGACCTTTGTATGAACTGAAGAGTGAATCGACAGTCTCCATTAGTTGAAGTAACAAGAGAGTCATTTAATGATTGGATTTAAAAGGTGTATCTTAAAGTGTTATAACTTTGATTGTCAGTCTGGAAAAAAAAGTATTCATTTTTAAAGTTGTCTTCAGTCTTTGACGTTGACCCAAGTTGACATAAGCCCTTTAAGTAACTTGTAAACAATTCCTTCCAAAGTGGCTAATCTGTGTCACTGTTGCAATGCATAAGTCACATTCAGTTAGCCTCCTCCCTCAAAAGTGTCTGCGCCTAAACATGGCTCACCTTTACACACTTTTAAGCAACTTAACATGGATTTATCCAGTGTAATGATCCTGTGAAGGTGCTGCTCAAGGTACCTTTTGAAGATGTGTTTCTCAGCCCCCTGAATCACAGTGCAGAGGTCTGCCAACCCTCCGAGCTAATACTCCAAATCCACTAATCCAGCCGTCTTTAAGAGATCTCAACGGCAGTCGGATGGAATAATTAAAGGCTGGAATAATTAGCTTGGAATCTGTGGACGGGGGATGATTAAATTGATGAGTGTTTTTTTTTTTTTTTTTGTGGCCTGGCTGGGTTCACACTTTGCTGGACTGGGACTCGCCGTGAGGAACAAGTGATGGTCGTTTTTCCCTCACAGGACAAATGGGCAATTGAGTGGTGTTTTAGCTTCGTTTTAAGCATCGTTTTTACTCCACTGGATGGCCTGAGGTGAGAAGAATCTCATCTCCACCCGAGCCTTGCTGGTGGCGGGACAGCTAACCAAGAATAATGGAAACTTACAGCCCTGATGCTAACGGAGGCCTTTCTGCTTCAGAGGCAGGTGTCCATAGCTAAAAGGAAGCTGGAAAAAAGAAAAAGAATATTAGCATTAGATTAACATTAACTGCTCTGGTGACAACCCTATAAGCAGCCAGCTCGGAGGCACCAAGTAGCTGCCAGCCCGGGGAACTGACAAGTGTGTGAAACAGGATCACTTAAAGCTCAGCAAAGAGCACCTTCCTGGGCAATAACCCAGAGTTAGCTCTTGCCATCACTCACCCCACTTCACCTCAGAAGTCGGGCTAGTCGCCGGAAACTTTTGAAGAGCAGAGAACATGTTGAAGACCGGAGCGAGGCTCAGACAGAGGGAGTATATATATGGAAAGACGGACACAGAAAAAGAGGGAATGTGTAAAAGGAGATTGAAAATCCTGAATCATCATCTTGCGAACAGAGACGTTAAACAGCTGGGGCAGCAGCAAGGATGAGGTAATCAGAAGGAAACAAGGTGCATCCAAAAGGCCTGAATATGTCAGAGAGCGGTAAAGGCGGACAGGCGCCTTATTCCACATTCTTTGCTTCCCTCCCCAGTCATTATGTCCGAATCAGCCGATCTGTCAGCCTCGCCTGATTCTCTTTTTTTCATCTTTATTTTTTGAACAGCAGCCTTTTGACTTCCTATATTCCCCCAGAAAAGACGACCAGTTAGCCAAGTGAAAGAGGACGGAGGGGGGGAGCAAGCACAAACTCTTGAGACTGTGGGGTACTTTGTGTTTTGTCTGTAAGTACAAATTCAGAGTGACATATGGGGAGTCCCCCCCCTCCACCCTTCCCCCGCCTCATCTTGGAGGGAGAGGGTGGAAGAGGAGTGCGTGTGAGGAGGGGTGGATTTCAGAGGCTATGCAGCATTTGCGATGCAGCGTAGGGTTGTTGATGCGAGCCATGTTGAGGATGATGGAGCTGAGAGGCTTAACTAATTTTGGAAAGAGAGAGCAGGAGGAGGAGAGCGGAGGGGGGATTTGGGGCCTTTTGTTACAGCCTGTTTGATCTGGGAATTTGAAAAAAAAAAATGGCCCAGAGATGTCGTGAAAATGAGAGAATTACTGCTCGGGTCCCTCACTCTTCTTTTTTATCAAACTCGAGTAGCACAGGAATTCTAATGCACTCCCAAGTCAAAGCGGCAGATATTTTTCTCCCCCCTCTTGCTTACAGATAATAACTGGATCTAGTTAAACCCTGATTGTTAATTGCTAATTACTCCTCGTACACGAGAAGCCAGGAGAGCGTGGCTAAGCTGATCAAATGAGCCCTCGCTCTGGAGCTTTTAGGTTTTCCCGTTTTGTCTCGTCTCCGTGTTGTTGGGGCGTTCTGGATGGGCTTGTTTTCGATGGCTTTTGACAAGATAAAGACAGATTTTTGTCAAAGGGGGGAAAGAGCAGAGGGAGGGGCCCCCTCCTCATTTTCCCTTGGGTGTGATCATAGACGTTTGATTTAAAGCTTTCATGGGTTAACCAAAGCACATCCCGCAGGTGTTTTTTCTCTGGAATACAGCTCTAGGTTCCTGCGTTAAGCAAGCGGTTTGGCCTCGGCTCAATGCGCTCGACTGTCATGAAAAAGACGAGACTCAATTTGCTGAAAAATACTCAAAGAGGCACCCTGTGTTTCTGTGGCAGAAAAAGGATTTCAGGGCTTTAATGGAGGTTTTAAAGGTAATGTTTGGCAACAATCACTCAATTACAAAGCGTTATCTCAGAATCACTTTATGATCAGATGGCTTTATGAAATTCAGGGAAGCAGTATTCACATCAGTCACGCTGGGTGGATTATTTCAGGGTGTTTACTGACTTTAATTTACTCCTCTTGTTGTGTGTGTGTTCCTTTACTCCTCAGCAGCTTTTGTCTTGCCTCTCGCCCCCAGATTCCTCCCGCTCTCCTTCCCTCCACCAGCTACCTGAGGAGCTGTCAGTCTGGATTGCAGCGCTGTCGGTTCAGCCTGTCAGGCTGAGGGACGCGTTCTGATCAGCCGTGGACACTGATAGACCTGTCAGGTGAGATGACAGCCACAAGTGAAGACACGCACAGACAGGTACATGTAATGTGACAAGACACCTTCATCCCTCCACCCCCACCCCTTCCTGCTTTCTTTCACCCCCCTCCCCTCTTCTGAAAAATAAATATCCATGTGTTGGAAGTTGGAAGAGTGCATGAGGGATGAGCATGTTTCCTGACGAGTTGAGGGAAACTTTTCTTTTGAGCCTGAGCCGATGTGATGCAGCCACGTGATGAAGTACGGCTCGGGCATCAGTTTGGTATCATGTCAACTTGCAGTTTGAATGTTATTCCTGCACACGCTCTGCATGAACTTTAAGGTAACAGTTTTCCATCCACCTGCTTCCACAAGGCAAATAGAAATATGAGATGTCATGTTTTTGAATTTGCATGACTGGCAAAATGCAGCAAAAGGGAAGAAATTTGCCTTTCAGGTCATCACTTCATTGACCTGAGCTACAGTATGTGATATTTCATCCCAGTCCAAATGTGATGTTTGCCTGCTCTACAGTGTTCACCTGGTCAGGTGCATCAAGTCTTCTTCACTACAATGAAACAGTGCCTTACATGGAGATTAGCTGTCGTTAAACATTCACACACACTGACTGCCAGGTGAAACTAATAACTGCCCATAACTAACTGACAGAGCTAATGTTAGCTGATGACCCTTTTCTACTGAAGAGTAAAAGAAGCAGCATGCAATATGGTGGACGTGTTTGACTGGACACCTCATTATGCCAGTAATGTTACAATAAATGACTAAATAATGCTGGCCAGGTTACCATAATGAGTTATTTCCCACTCATTTGAAATTAATGCATGAGTAACTAACTGTGAACATGTTTTTCTCCGACACATTCAGATATAAATAAAACAAAGTAATAGTAACATTTACAAGCTGTTTAGGTGACTTTATTTGGCCTCCTAAAACAGTTACACAAGATATTATGTTACAGCTCATTGACTTCCTGTTTACAGTCATGATTGCTTTTGATTGGACGGCACTACAGGCGTTTCTTAGCCTAGCATTTACACATTACTTAAGTCATTTTTTAAGTTTTATTGTCACAACTTGATTTATTAAATCACTACTTTGAAACTACCAAGTAGTTATTTAGACTTGAGAAGGGTTTACACTGAAAGTTATGTAAAAATATAGAGAGCAGTCAGTCCTGAGGAGTGGGCAAAGGGCCAAGAGCATCGCATAAACCCACATTCAGTCCAGTTCAGCTGGTTTTAGTCGTTTAATTACCTGCAAATCTGTTTGGGGCTTAAAAGCACAATCTCATCTAAGGTGGGTCCTGCATTATTAACTTATCTTGTGGACCTCCTGTGTCAAAATGAAGTTTTAGACAGTATATAATGTACTTACATTATGCATATTGGCAAATTGCATTGCATCAAATTACCAAACGCTAATCGACACATGGGGGCCAGGTCATATTATTCCAGCATAAGAGTACTGCTGTGTGCATTTTACTTTGGAAATGAGTGTACACACAATGTACAGAGGGTGGTGAGTCAAGGTGGGGGGCCCAACAGCAACTTTTTGCCCCTGGGCCTCCTGACAGGTAAATCCAGCCACACCTGAGACAATAGTTTGGATTATCTTGTTTCCA
The DNA here is from genome assembly GCA_037975065.1 of Chaetodon trifasciatus. Taxonomy (NCBI): domain Eukaryota; kingdom Metazoa; phylum Chordata; class Actinopteri; order Chaetodontiformes; family Chaetodontidae; genus Chaetodon; species Chaetodon trifasciatus. The sequence goes on from JBBMOE010000044.1 coordinate 2,611,223, forward strand.
GCAAACAAGACACAAAAAGAGAGAAAAGGCCAACTTTGAAAATTGGGGAGATGTGTGATTTTATTCAAATTTTGCAGCCCCACACAAATGGACTTGAAATGAGTGAGGGAATAGCTGATTCTTTGTCAGATCAGTGACATGTGGGTTTACTGCTGTGATTACATATTAAGTCATCCAAAAGCCTACATTTAACCCACAGTCCGAAATAAAGCAGTAGTGTCAGTCATGTGGTCGTAGCCTTGCGTTATAATGTCACACAAGCATCGAGACTTTTAAAAAAAGGTATTTATCAGTGTGTTTGCCCTTCTCTCCATGCAGCAGCCACACTGCTTCAGTGTATCCACACATCAGTGCTCAGTGGCAGCTCCACCAGATCAGGTCTCACCCTCTCCAAAACCTCTGTGTAACTGCAAACTGTTGACTTCTATCTGCTTCTTTGGCCCAGTGGGTCATGTCCTGAAGGACTGTGGGGAAAAATACAAAAGGAGGCACAAACACTGGGGTTGTTGTAGCATATGAGATAAGAGCAAAGGGTGAGTGAGGGTGGGAGGAGGAG